>OU343222.1:304790586-304821346 GCA_910596185.1 Chrysanthemum makinoi | reverse complement strand
GTTATTTTAAATACTAAAAAGCTGAGTTGGTTGTATACTTACAACTCTTGGTTATAATAACTCTTTGCTAGTGATGAAGACATGAGCAAGAAATGATGACCGCGTTTTGAAGAGTAATTTTATACTTTTCTGTTAGAAACTTTGTCTTTCTACAAGCTACTTGAGCTGTATAGGTCATGTATTTTAAAGTAAGAAACAGCTTTGTTAGTGGGCCTTTGTTTTAGTTAATTGGCCATTACATTTTAGTTCGCTTAGGCAACACTTTATGTTATAATAATGATGTAATTAGGCTGATTCTTTTTGGACTTTAAGGCAGCATCTAATTTTCAATATGCAATATGGGCATCCAAATGCCATATTTGGGCAATATGTCATGTACTATCGGGCAACCATAATTCTTAACCATTCAACTATAAATTCTAGACTGCGGCATAAATCTAACATCTTAGTTACGTTAGAAGCACTATCTCATAGTTGGCACCATAGAAACTCTATTGCAACACTAGTTTTCATTCATATTTTTAAACCCAACAAACATTCATAACTGATTGCAACCATACATCTAATTATCCGAGCCTAAAAACAAAAGATGAAAAATGAAAACAAGTAAAACAACGAAAACCCCCAAAAAATTAAAAAAAATTAAAAAAACACAGCACTGCCCTGAAAACAAACCACCATCATAGTGAGCTACTTCCTTGCCCCGTTTTGAACCAAGTTGTTAGAACCGGCTCTCTTCCTGTTTTCATTCATTTCCTTCCTGTCTTTGAGTTATTTGAAACAAAATTTCAAGCGGCTAATCATTTTTCGGATCATAAGGGTCTTCAAACCCGTATTTATTTGCTCCCACTAGTTTTCTTTGCACTACCACATTTATGCACTCCACGGTTTCTTCTTGATCCACCACCTCACTTTGAACCACCTTTGCATCCTGTTGATCATCCTCCTCATCTCCATCCTCCTCATCTCATCTTCAACACGTCGTCCTCCTCCAGATCATTCATTCCAAAACCTCATCCCGATAAAAGTCTTTTGTATGGAGCGATTCAAAATAATTTTCCTCATCCTCGTATCTACCTCCATGTGGACCCAAATTAAAATAGGTTCCTCCCAGAAAGCATCAACCGCGTCAAACAACAAATAGTGTTTTAACACAATAGCGTACTCTTACGCATCATTTCAAAGTAACCATTTCGGCCATTGATGTAGTAATTTTTGTAAGGGAATATGTGTTATGTGTGTCTGTTTTTAGTATACAATGATAGCTATAAAGAGGTTGTAGATGTAAAATGGTAGATTTTTTATTTTAATTTTTGTAGTTTATTTTTTGGGTTAAGGAATTACCCAAGTATTGTAGGTAGATGGGTTTTCCAAGACTTTGAAGGGAAAAGCGGACTAAAGGCATCAAAAAAATAAAACTGGGAATAAAGCTTCATCCAAAGCTTGCAAATTCTTGATAGAACTGGTTATACGCATGATTTGTGGCTAAAATAAGCGAAAGTAAACATTATTATTGGATTGGTGATTATGGTTTGAATTGATAATAAAAGCCAGAACGAGGTTAAACAATGGGTTCATTAATTTTAGTCGAGGAATAATTGTTTTGCCCGTTGCTTTCGATAATAAATAGATACCTCTTTGTTCGACTAGATATTCACTGAAACTTGGAGCAACTTAAAGTTTAAAAAAGTATAACAATTGTCCAATTACTACTTTAAAAACAATTCTTGTTAGATTTTGTTAATGTGGAATAAGTAGTTTTATAAGTGTTAGTGCCATAATTTTTGGATACAAAAAGAAAGCAACAATGAGCCCTAATGGAAAATTAACACATGTACTTAGATGAATTCGTTTTTTTATATCATAGTCCAACTTTTTGATGTAATATGGGCAACTAAATTTGTATTTGGGCTACCAAGTTAGTACTTTAGGCAACGCTACATATTTAAAAAATTATATTGTATGATAAGGTCATTTTGGCCCACACTAGATGTACTCACGGGCAACAACTTACCCCAGTGTCATGTGGGTAACTTAATTTGTACCTCAGGCCAACCTTCTAGGCGCAATGCAAGGCCGTATACAGGACATACTTGGTATTATGTACTTACATGCATTAAGGCAACCTTAAATCATATGCATATCATCTTAGGAGCATTTCCAATGCCATATGATCATGACTCTTCCCAGGGTTCTTTGGGATGTTACGTAGAGGTCAACGGCCGATCTAAGGGGCTGCCTTGCGACCAACTTATTAATGTTTATAGCTTTTCACCAAATATAACCACACCCTAGTTTCAATGTGCTTATTTACTTCACTCAACCATATGGCCGAAAAGTTAATCAAAACAAAATAACATCATAAAAATGAACTGCTAGAGAAATGCAGGTGTTTATGCGGTATGAAGATCTTGTGTGTGGTGTTTCCCTCCCGATTGACATTAATTTTTCAAGTCTTGTGCGGTAAAACGAAAAAGTTCAAAGTTAATGATGTACCGGGGATAAGTCTAACATACAACATCGCCTCAACCACAAGCAAACATGCTTAGCGGCCGATGACTTAGATTTTTTCAAAAGTATAGTTGATGAGTGCCGATCGGAGGTGCAAACCATATGCATCAACCAAGTTAAGAACGTTGTGGTAACCCGATCTTCTTTGTTTACACACTTACATGTGGATCTTATGATACGTTGTTACGAGCAAGATCTTGAATACATAGCCTTGAAACAACTTAACTCATATACCGCCCTTTTAACCACCACCTATTGATAGCAGACTTGAAAGTAAAGATAGAGGTGTTATGAAAGTGAATTATAGATTTGATGATAAGGTATAGTGCATATATGAGGTATCTTTTTGAAATACTAAAGAAGAAATTATGAATTTTATGTTCATAAATGGGTACTAATGGAGTGCAGCGGTAAAATGCGTGCAGCGAAATGTGATTGGCACATAAGCATGTATTAAGGATTCCAAATTGTATCCATTTAGAATCACTGCGATTAATGGCTGTCATATCATGTTCCAAAATCCCGGTTCAATCCAAATCATGTCTCTGAGCAAAAATACATCTAAATTACTACGTCCTGAAATCACGGATGTAACACACGTTTATAAACCGAGGACATTATCCATGATGCGAATGGGTTGAATATAGATGTTTCATACACAAAAGCGGAGGAAACAATTGGCGATTAGGTCAACGAAATACCAGGCATACGTTTCTTGCCCGATTTTGCATACCTCTTTGTCATAACTAAAGCTGCATGAGAAGCGAGGGAGGCATTACACACATTAAAGACCAGGGCGATCAAAAGGCGTTTTAGAACCTTTTTATATATCTTTCGGTGTTACTTGATAGCTAATTGCCTTGAATTTTTTTGTAAATAAATCTTGTCTAATATATGATATGGGTTTTCATCTGAGTAATGTGTTGGTGAATAGGCATTATTTTAGTTTAGCATCGGCTGTTTAGTAGTATATATATGTACTTATCAACACAAAATGAATATAAAAAACTATACATACATAAAATAGTTACATACAACTAGTTTTTACTTGTCTTATAAAAGTTGAGCATCCTAGCAAAGTATTTAACAATTTATGTCGGATAAGCACCAAAAACATTCGAATTGGATCTCATGGTAATCTTATTGTTTGTTTCTATTTTTGTCAATAGAAACATAAACATTATTTGTCATTAATTTACTTAGCAATGCATTAGAATAGTTTACAAAGTTCACTTAAATACATGGTTTATGATGATTTTACCTTGATATACAATGTTTGTTATCCATGCGTAATAAGCATTTATATTTTTCTGATTAAGAGTTTCTATGCTATTTGCAACCTGATCATAATAGACGCTACACATCTTAAAGGGACCTCGTAAGGGACAAACACAGTAGCCCGTGAGAATGGGCGGAACAATCAAATTATCCGAGTTGCCCATAGGTGTTTCTCAAGGTGAGTGGTGAATCATGGAGATGGTTTTGACAAGCTGAAAAGAATCCATAGGGAAGTTGCTAATTTAGCAATTATATCGGCGGACATCATCACAATAGCCCCAGCATGTAAAATGTTTTCCAAATGCCTTTCACGGGTATTGTTGTTGCCATTTGATGTTGAATACTGCGTATGCAAAGCGATAGCCTAAAAGTGTTTATCTTGGAAGCGTGCAAAACTTACACAAAGGGAGGAATTTGCACACCTAATGTAAAGAGATTCTTGCTAGCGGCCGGATAGATAGCTCACGAAGAAAACTAGTTGTTTTGCGGTAGGTATTGAAAAATGGTGAGGGCACAATGCCAAAGCAGGTACAACTACGACCTCAAACAATGTGGAATCGATCAATGCTTTAAAAAGGATGTCGCATGAATCCCAATACTTGATGTTGATGGAATGGTTTAGAGGTCTTAGCGAAATGGTATTACGAGCGGCGAGAAAAACATGTTAGTAGAAACATATTTTGTTATTATTAGATAGTTTATTGAGCAATAATTAAGTATCGTGATGACAATGTATTAATATGTGTAATGCTAGATGCAGGATAGCGAACTTCTGGTAGGCGGGTAAAGTGAAATACATAATGGAAAAAAGTCTGCCCCGGAAGGTTTTAGGAATACTTAGGACAAAGTGTATGAAGTACCACGACACAAAAACGACATGTTGTTGATTTGATAGCGGTGAATGGGTTATGCAAATGGCTTCGGAGAACTTGCCCTGCCGGTGTATGTTGTCTTTGTAGGTAGATTTGAGGCGACGGTGTTAAGAAATTGCAAAGGCTTGGTTTTATAATACAACTATAAAGCGTATACAAGACATCATCTACCCATTAAAGATATGGCGTTGTGGGACAACTTGAAGTGAACTTAGAGGTTATGTTTGCCTGATTATCGGTAAGTATAATTGACGGGGCCTAAAAATAAAGGCCAGAATACCATCTAAGGTGAGGCTCCCTAGAGCAACTATTGTGGAAGGTGTAGCACAAAGGCCCTGTAGCCCTAACATATGGGAGTACCTTTGGTGAAAAAAAAGTAAGAAATATTTGTTCGACTTTACAAAAACTTTAGGTTATGTTGTTAGCGGCAACTAACCTATATTAGCAAACTTGTCTGAGATTGGTTGGCTCTGGAAATGAAAGGCTAAGCCAGGGTACAACAGTGCAAAAGGCTCGTAAGATGTTGAATCATCTCAGTTAACTACAACAACCAGCGAGGCAAACGGAGAGCCATACTAATCATGGAATGATTAATAAAGCGAATCACATCAACTCAGTCAAACCGAACAGCAAGCTCGTCGCTCCACCCATGCTTACATCCAGATTTCCCTACTTTCAAAAGCGGCTTTATGTTTGTGCGTATTTGGCTTTGTAATAACGGATGGATCTTAAACTATTACTTATTTGTAATCGCGGTTTAGCAGCTAATAGAAATTAGATGCATACGTAGTAGTATGAACATGTTCATTGAATATACAAACACGATCTATAAGCGTGCAAAACCATCATTCGAGGCATCCGGGACCTCCATCATAATCTCTTTCCGTTACGTATGGCCCTTTGTAAGTGGTTATAGAAACCCTTTCCCTTCTTGACACACCTGCTTGCTCAACGGATGGTTCTTTTCCGCTGCTGATCCCATGACACGGCTTTACTTTCATGTACATCCTCGTAAAAGTATATCTTTTCCTTCTAAGCATTTCCATTTCGAGGAGTTCCACACCACTCCTCTTTGCAACCCATTTTCAGTTGTTTGTACTACCCCATTTTCTCGATCTCGAACCTCTATCGGTTTATATTATAGATAAGGGTTGTTAGCTTCCTTCTTTTTAATCGGTGTTGCACTCTGCGGCGCATATTGTCGTCCTCTTTTGCCAAACCATGTTTTTAAATAAAATTGTGACAAAAGTACATTTGCTTGTATAGAGCGTAGGAGTCCATTGATCAGTCTCATCATGAATGTCATATTAGAAGCGTCGTAATGCAGTAATGCACAAAGTTAAACCATCTTGAGTGACTTGTTTTGGTGCACATAAAATGAAGCCCAATTTTCCCCTCGATATCCAATGAAAAGATGATCAAGCACCTTGTAAATGCACCTACTTTGGGCAAAACCTGTTGACACATCGGCAGCGATTACCCATATAGCGGAGTGGTTGAAGTGAAACTTCCACATTGTGGTGAACTTTAAATATGACTTCTTTGGTTTCAAACATATTTATAAAACATAAATACTAATAACAATTAGAAGCAACAACTAGACTTAGGGATATCTTGACCATACTTATAAAACATAAACCCTAATAACAAATTCAATAACTTTGAATTAAATAATAATTTAACAATAGAATATAAAATATAAAATTTGCCTGATAATTTATATTCATATATAAATATATCATTGAATATGAGCGAATAAGGTAACAAAGCACATATACGATGATAGTGCAACCAAGCACTTGGACTTTTTCCTAAAAAGATGAAAAAAGGACCGCAGATTATTTTTGTATCTTGATAAGAGTGACTGAGGTATAAGCGGAATGTTGGGATGTTGATGGTAGGGACCATAAGGATAAGTGATGTGAAAGGGTAAAAAGAAGTTTAAGTGTTTGTCATCTTTGAGTCCTCACTTTTCTACAGATAATAGTATTGTAATAATACATATAAAGTTTTGTTTTGGGCAAAAAACAATATAGTTATAAAGCTTAAAGGTCTTTATGCCAGCTTTTATATTTCACACCACCTAATTTGTCGGTCAACATTTTCCTACATTTCCACAAACTTGTTAATTAAAAACACTTTTTATCATATGAGTTCGAGAACTTCATTATGGCAAGCTAATTGGTGGCAAGTTGAATACTTTTGCAAATCACGGTCTTAGTCTGCCAGTCAAGACGTCAACAACGAGGGCAAACCATGGGAAGCATTTAAGTAAAATGCTGTTGTGATATTATATCAATTTTTGGATGATGATGCACTTTGTTGATACTATAAAGATGCGGTGTATGGAGTTCTTTGAAAGGAGAAAAGATCCGAAGAAGTCGGTGGATATATTGAACACTTGGTTTATACTCTTGCTTTGAACCAAGTCAATCTTGGACAAAGAGTTGTGATCACAAAGTCAAAGTTGAAGTTTAGTATGATAGGTTTTTTTAATTATGTTAGGATCTTTTTCGGTTACTTGTGTTGGACTTGGTATGTTAATAGGCAAGTAATGTAATGGAATAGATATAAGCGTTTAATTATATATGTAATTTACTTTTGGAGAAGTTAAATTTTTATGTTCATGTTAAATTGTAAAGCCCTTAGGAACAGCAAAATATATACGGTACAAATTACCTTTACATAATGTAGCGACAACATAGATCACATAAAATGGATGCCCCACAAATTAGCGATTCATGTTTAGATCTTTTGAATACATAATCAACATTATCTGAGTGTTGCATTTCATAAAGTAGAAACAATCTTAAACTAGTTTCCAGAATGTTGTGTTGTTATAGTTTTTTCCGTAAGTATACAAAGGTTTAATTGATATGATAGCAGACATTGCGAATAAGCAAATTCATGATAATGTTGTAACTACTTTGCTCTCGTTGGTTGCTGCTGCTTTGTTTATAAAGGTAGTCATGGTGTTGTATAATGTGAAAACACTATGACACGTATATTAAATTTGTGAAATGAATACTTATGCTATTGCACGTTAGTCCTTGCTAGTCTTGATGACCAAATAACATAAACATATTTGTTAGTAAATAGTGGGTGAAATGTACAAACTTGATAAACAATATGAAAAAATGTATAATGAAGGAAGAACGTAAAAGCTGTCAAACATTTTTTGGGTGACATGGATTTTAAAGTCAAAGTGGGTAAACACAAACAAATGCGGATAGAGTACTATACAGGAGATATGTAAACAAAAGAATCGTGGCCAATGCATAGCGTTGCCTAACCACAAAAACCTAGACTAGACTATCTTTTTGACTTTAAAGTAATATTGTACAAGAGCTGTAAATGTTAACAACACTGTGCTATGCTGCATAACAATACCTCCTCCACATTCCGTTCCTTAAATACCAAGTTGGTTTTAATCAGGAACCTCCTCGTAGCCAATCTCTTGTTATAGCCTTGAATACCAACATCTTTGTCTTCCAGTAAACCGCTCTTGGTGTTTCAAAGCATAGCCTCCTTGCATAAGGTTCCTCGAAACCTTATGGCCATCATGGGCTTGACACAACTCCCTTTGAAGTGGACGGAAGAAGATCTCATCCAACAAAACGATTTGGAAGAGAATTTGTCGGTACATTCGTTAAAGTGGCATCATGCGTATTGAGAACCTGTTACTTTTGTTGTTTATGGTGGGAAGTAGACCACCCACATCATTTATGCACCTACCTGACCACAATTTCCCCATAGTACCATTCATGCATATCGAACTTCAATGGCATCATCGGTAGCGTATGCAAAAATCCATGAAAATATTCTTTCCTTGGAATTCAGTTCCTTACGTCTAGGTTGGGAAGGAGGGGTTCTTAGGGAGGTGAGCATGCTAACTTCTCCTCCCACATCTACATATATCGAGTAAGACTTAGATGTAGCAAGTTACTTAAGTTTATCATGTATACATGAAGCTTTGCATCGTTTCACTTATCAAGAAGATTAAAAAAGTTAGGTTGGGATAATAGAAACATGCTAAGTTAGCAGGTTTGTATTACTAGCAACTGCAGCCGATTAATCCATATTCCTTGGCAAGTTCATACATCCTTTTAATATCATTATCACATTCAACAATTTGTGAGCAGTTGAGAGAACAAATCTTGGCTGCAAAAATCTGGCTTGAAGTATCTACTTTTTCTCAAGCTTGTAGGCCAACAGTCATGCATTTGATTAAAGTTCATCCTTGTGGAGTTACAAACCTTAGTGAAAGGGTTAGGCCAAACTCACTTAATAAATTGGGCATAGGAATGAAGGTACCATCGTAGTGAATCTCAAATACGAGGATCTGCTTACTTCTGAGACCCTAGCGTCTTTGTAATAAAGGTATATAAGCGTGCACAAATAAGAATATATAGCAAGTATGGTAAAAATATAGTCAAGAAAGTGAGAACCACGCGGAAACATATAAAAAAATTTTAGGAAGGTATTAGGTATTCATACCTTAGTTTGAGATCAAATAAGACAATTTGAAGGCTTAGAAGCATTTTTTGATGAAAGAGTTGTTTGGAGATAGCCATCGACTAGTGTACAAATGTGATCTTGATGAACATTTGCTATATATTAGCAAAGGTAGTATTATTTTAGTATTAACAATGTACTTATATAATATATGAGACTTATGATCCATTGATTTTGTCTGAGGAAATAGTAATGGGGTAAATGTTATTTTATTTTGTTAAACGTTTTTATGTGTAGTGTGTTTGTGTAATAATATGGGCGTTAGTGTGTGAATGAATATGTCCCATGGATGAGGCATTGTATATGTTTGATTGTAAAATGTATTTGTTACAATATAAATTATATTGAAAAAAGATAGTCGTGATAAACCAACGAAAGTCTTTGTTGGAGATAAGTTAAAAGCTGATGTTGACCTGAAAGGATAAAATCTAACTCTATAAAAAACCGAATCATCTTCTAGATAAGCTAGCAGCTGACGTCCGGCAGGATCATCAACTTGCCATTGACCATATTGCCAATAGACATGAAAATATACAAACCCTTTACCACAATCACCAAAAATACTCCTTCCTACATGTAATCTTATAGTCGATTCGGACGTATTCATATCTTATCAAAAAGCGTTTGCTTCTCTAGAACAATTTGGTAGTTTGGCTGTTAGACAAGCGATTGTTAAAATACATCAGGGTGATCTTGTTGGAGGTTGTCAAAATGTTAATATTATATACTCGAAATAAGTAAGTTATACATAAATTACAGTTGTTTGTTCAAGAAGGATTAAAAATATCGTAGTCTAGTGTTTGTGTGAAGATTTTATTCAGCATTATATGTTTGTTATGCATGATCATTATAAATTAATTAAATTTTGACAATTCAGCATTAATTTAATTTTATAATACATTCATTTCATTACATTAGCGATAAAAAGGAAATAGCAAGCAACAACATTGATGATGACTCCAAAACAAAAAAAAGATGACAATGTGAACTTGAGAGAGAGCACATAACAAGCTAGGAGTATGGTTTTAATATTTTTCATCATGGCGAAATGAGCTTTTTCTTGAGAACTTGCAAAGTTGCGTCTAGGTGATGAGCCTCATCTGCGTCTGTTTTCTACTCTACCTCCTCCTCGTTTCTGCACATTTCCATACAAGCATAGCGGTGGACCCAACCAAACACTCCAAGCTGCTTGATCACCTTTCCTTACAAACACGCATCGACCGTTAAGCTCCATCGGATTTGCATGCATGTCACTTATAGACTTTAAGTCGTCCGTTGTCGCACAAAGGCGGTGTTAGCCATGTCGTAAATATAGTTATCCATTTTACGTTATAGTAAATCTTGTAGGTAGTGTGTGTCACTTCACAAAAGTAGTTTTGAAAATAAATTAGATAATTAATAGTTTATATAATAGCAAAATGGGGTCGTGGGGTGACATGGATTTTATTTTTAATTAAAGTCAATATAAGTAAATGTGGATAGTCAAGTAGGTGATAGTTGCATCTTGTCAAGTAATTAGAAATGCACATTAAGCCAAATGCAATTAATGAAGCTTCTACAGTACTCCATGCGGCTTCACGGCCCCAAATATAACAATTTTTGGGCAGCTAAACATTTGAGGCAACTAAACTAGTTAGCCTGTTGTTTACTTGCAATTCAAACAAATTTTTTTGTCAAGTATGCCACGTGGTCTGATTTCTATCTTGAGACAGATGCCAAACCGTCAAGTTATCTCACACAAGCTAGCCACTTGTGAATGACTAACCGTAAAAAACTTAAAACAGTTGTATATTAGCGATTGATAATGAAGGCTTAAGGGTATGTGTGTGCGGATAAAACCTCAATATCGATATCAAAAATAATCACGAAGATAGATTCAAAATTCCTTTAGGAAAAAGAATATTAAACCAAATCCGTGTGTGATCGTTGATCTGATTAGTCAACCCGAATCGTTTCCCAACGAGCAGTGTAGATTGCCAACGTCGTTTTTGGTTTGGAATTTAATGCTCGATGTTTTGATTTGTTTGATTGATTTTATTAAACTACGGGAATAGGGAAAGTAATTAAGAGAATCTATTTTACGGAAATCCAAGTGCGAATTAATCTAAAGCGTAATTTAAAGCGTAATTAAAATGCAAACTCGTCTAAATTATATCCTAAAAATGCCTAAAATTACTTTTACTCTAGAAATGAAAGGTGAAAACTATTTAGAAATTAAAACTAATTTTTAGGATTTTCTGGACTTTTATTAAAATTAAAAACTAATTTTTAACTTTTTAAACTAAATTAAAATACTAAAAATTATGAAAATCAAAGGGAAAAATATGAAACTATTTTTATAAAATCTAAAATATCATAAGAGAATTTTCAAAACTATTTTTATATATTTTTGATTATTTATCTTTTTTCTACTAATTTAAAACTATTTAAATCTAATTTAAATTGTGAAAAATACCAAATAAAAGGGGAAAAATAGGGAAAAATATTTTTTATGCTTTTTATATTTTTCTTAAACTGGTAAAATTGAAAAATTATTTTTTGGAACTTTTTCTTAATTATTTGCAATAAAAGCTCTTTAAAAGTGACTAAAAACTATTTTAAATTGAGAAAAATAGCAAACAGTGACCAAAAATTATGAAAAACTCAGGAAAGTTCTAAAATATTAATCTAAATCTATGAAAAATAAGAAATCATAAGCTAATGTGTAAGAAATGAGAGCAGTAGTGTAAACTGATATGAAATAAGCACTTTTAAATAAGCTAAACAACAAAATAAGCCACCAAACTTCTACAGAGACTAGATTATACTCCAATTAACTATTATCAGCTAAATCCAGCTACTCCTAACCTCAAATAAGCAATTTACCAAGATAATATGCTAACTGATTTTCTTCCCAAATGGTTCAACCCTGTTTGAGCTATTTTGCTACCAGTTAATCTAAGAGACTTATGTGAAAACCGGATATGTGGTCTTGAGACCACCTAGCAAAACTACAATTGGACCAAATATGAGACCATCATAAGCTGTATTGAACCAGCAATGCAAGAGGTCGCAATATCTGGAAAAAGCAGGTTTGACATGGTTTTGACTTTTGAAATCAGATTTGGTACTTTGACTTATGTGAGATTTAAATACAAATGTTGAACTGAAGTAGATGAATAATGATGAAATATAACTATAACAACCTGGTTTATCAAATTCTAAACCTATATGTAATGATTTCAGATAACTAGTTTCCATGATTTAAGCTCAAGAACAGTTGAGATGAAACTTTGACTAAGAATGAAAATGATGCAAAACAAGGACAGATATGAGTGAAACAAACTATAGCAGGCCTAAATCAACTGAACTACTCTTATATTTTTACCTCTAGCATAGATTTAAGTTCTAATCCAAACACTCCTTTTATAAATCTAACAAACAATTTAAGTCATCCGATCCTATAACTCTTATGCGAAAGTAGAAATCAGGTAAACTAAGATCCTAAGACTAATTTAACAACACATCAAGCATTAACATGATCATAATAACCACAACATACATGACAGTTATGAAACAGTTTTAGAAAATAAACTCACTTAGTATCCAAAGCTTAAATTGGAAGGAAATAGCATCAAATCAACCAAATCCAACACACACACTAAATCGGACCCAACTCGGCATCATTTCAACCCATTTCCATTTCTGAACCAAGTATAATCACCAGTTGACTTTCGTTGACCAAGAAGCTTTTGTTGTGTATTGATTGAAATGAGATAGTGGAGGCACAATATAAGCTCACTAAAGCTATATCAAGCTGAAATGAGCTTATTCCATTATTCAAAATAGCTTATTGATTACTTAAAATAAGAAATGCAAGATTAAATTTTAAAACTTGGAACTTTGATTAATACTGAAAAAGGATTACAAGGAATTGAGAATACAATAAAAGTTTTAAGAAAACATTTATAAAACTAATGAAATAAAAGAACAATAAGCTAAATGAAAACTAAGGAACTGCACGACTATAATGTGAGCTCAAGGGGTCTTTTTATAGCCAATCGCAGCAACTTGGGATCCTCTTTCGAGAAGATGCTAGAAGTCTATCCACCTACAAATCATTCCATTGTCATCATATCCAATCACGGCTTTCCAAATCACCTGGTGAGGTGTTGTAGCCAATGAGGGAGCTTCAAAGGGCCGCGTTGCATCCTTATCGACATGTCAGCTTCAAAAGCCTTTGGAGATGCTTAGTACGATGTTTCAGGTGGGTAAATTGTGGTAAAAGTGAATGGGTAAAAGGGTGTTTGGTTTTGGGAAGAAAGGGGTAAAAGGGCGCGTTTGGGATTTGTTTATTATAACTTCAAATGTTTTGACCAGGGTTATAGGTGGGTTTTGACCCGGTATGGTTCGGGTAGAGTGGTATTCGGGTCTAGATAGTATTAAAAGGTGGCGGGTCTTGAGTTTGGGCGGGTGTTTGAGAGAGATTTGGATTGAGAACATGGCTTTGATATATAAAAGTTGGATTGGACTAGATAAATGATCCAAGGCAATTTCAAGGACCAAGTGTGTATTTCTTTGAATTTTGAGGGACCATAAATGTAATTCTGAAAGTATCTTCCAAGGATCATTTTTGTCATACTTAAATAGACCAAGGTTGAATTTTGCAACTTTGAAACTTGGGGGTCATTTCGCCAAATGTCTCAAACTTGGGGCCATTTTGCCAATTCTTCAAACTTGGTAAAAGCTTCCAAAAATCATCCTCGGAGAATAAAATCTTCATAAATGCACAATTTTGATCTTAAAACGCCTCGGCTTAAGCTCTCTTAATCTCTCGTGCTTGAATTTCACGTCTGATTTGGTTCTTTTGTGTGTTTTACATATCCGTGCACCTGGCACAAACTCAAGAAAACCACAAATATAAGCAATAAACGGCTCTTTCTTGGTTATTTTGGGTCAGTTTTGATAAACAAAAGATATGTGTTCAAGCACATATCAAAATACCCCAGACGAGACCATTGTCGTGTCCCCACGCAATGTAATCAACTCACGCTCTAAAACCAAGGATTTCAATCTCTTTCTACTAAACCTATGAAGAAGTAGCAAAGATTCCTCAAAAGAGATTGAGAAAGCCTTAATTCTAAAAATGCCCCGTTTACCTTTTAATTAACATATAGATATTATGATTAAGCACATTCCGGTTATGAGTGACGGTTTGCTGAACTTTCATGTCGATCAATAACTCCAACATTTTTCAAAAGACACGTTAGGATCACGGAGTAGAAAACACAACACAGCGTGAAGTGACCATACGGATAGAATACATCGTCCTTGATTTTTCACAAGTCCCCAAACTAAGCGTAAAATCGAAATCATTGTTACAAATGACTCTAGATGCTAACACTACCCATGGAAGTTACTTATGTAATTACCTTTTGCTCCCATTTTCCTATTTCCTCTAGATTTTTTTATTTTTGTGAGAAATGAATTTCTTCATAATTCTCGTTTCGATAAGATTTATTCCGATAAAGATATAAAGCTAAGTCGCTAATTAGTTATCCATCTTCCCTCGAAAACCATTGCACACAAGAATGAGGTCCACATCAAGGTCCTAATTTCACCCGATTTAGGGAGAATATCCTTTTTATGGCGGTAGAGACAACTCATCTACGAGTCGAGACAGAAGCTTTATTTAGACATCTCCGGATCGAAGTTTGGCTTAACACTATTTCAGCACATTTGCATTTTTGCAATTCAAGCCCTTGGTCTTTTAAACTACTAACTCAACGGGATTACCGCTTAATCAGAAGTCTTATTATGACTTTGGATTTTCCTCTGCCTTTATAGAAGTCTACGACAACTTTTATAGCTTTGGATTTTTTAATTTTAAAACATTTGGGCTTTATTTCATGTTAATTTTGTGCCAAACTCCAAACCCTACGGCTTTTATAACAATAGAAACAATAGCACAAACTATCAGAATCAGTTGTCTATTACAGTAACACGCATACCTCGATGTGTACCCAACTCTCATGGGCAAAGATTCTCTAAAGAAGAACAAAGAACTAACTATCGCCAAAAACTCAACATCTCTAATTATTATTAGACAAATATGGGGTGAAACAATTTTGTGGGAACAAAAGCCATAAGTACCTTCGATGGGCTCTAAAGAGAACCAACTACTCCACGCTTAGCATCTAAACTCATAAGTAACTCTATCATTTCTCGATCTCCGCAAATTTAAAATCTTAAATAATGAGATCCGCATGGATGCTTATAATTAGATTATCTATGGTTAAGGGAACAAGCTAGGGCTCAACACGCCCGGTCAAGTCAGTATTCTATTCCTACTCACCAGGTGAAAAGTCAACAAGGTGTCAAAACATATATTAACTTAGCAAATGCTTTGTCTAAATGAAATTAAGTCATGCATATTTAAAGTCACTCAGGAAACTTGCAAAATCTTGGCCTTGTGAGCTAGAATTCGCATTTTATAGCTTCTTGTCTAAGAGACTAGCCAACTTTTCAATCAAAAAGACTTAACAAAAGCTTCAAAAATTTTAAATTTTGCTCATTTTTGCACAATTTTCTCATTTTCTAAGGAAAAACGGGGTTGCGAGAGTACACGACAAAAAACAAGCAAGTGCGGTCAAATCAAATCGAAGATTACCCTACCCCAGACTAGAACGAAACATTGTCCTCAATGTTTAAAGCAAGGGTATCACGAAAATCTAAAATCCGTTTATTAAGTATGCTCAAAGATAAACGTTAGTCGATAAGATTTAGGATATCGGATTTCCATCAGCAACGATCATGAAACTCGAGTAGAGAAAAGATAAACTTCGAGCACGAGAGTCTTCATATCGGGAAAATCCTACACAACATCACAAACAACCAAACACGAGAAATCGAAGAGGCGGACCCCTCCGCGTCACTTATTAGAAAATAGAAAGAAGATAGATGGATAAGCATGGGGTGCCTCCCACGGCGCTCTTTTTTTCTTAAACGAAGTCGCTAGCCTGACTCGTCCCGAATTCATTTGTCCTTGGGGAAGAAAGTGGTAGAGATACCAGGGTCAAAAAAGTGTCCTCATTCCGAAGGAATGAGACTGGGTGGGTTGGGAAGGAAAGAAAATGTCGGGCTCAAGCACATAAGGAATGACTCCTCCCAAACTCACATAAGGTATGTGAAAGAACGATCCATCATCCGGTTTTGTTGGGCAGGGACGAAAGGATGAAGGATCAAAGTGAAAACTCCAAGAAAGCGGAGCTCATGGTAAGGAAAGGTGTTACTCAAAGGCTCATCAACGAAGGCATCCAAGAGAGGATCCTTATCTCGAATAACATTTTAGCATAAAACTCATCAACGCGTATCCCGGGGTTGAAAATCTTGTCTTCGGAGAGGAAAGAGATCAAAGTGTCATCTATGTGAAAATCCTTACGAGGAGAGGAATCACTCTCGGCTAAAAAATAATATTGGACCTCAGGATCAACAAGTTCATCTGTCGACAACTTCACTTCCTTATCTTTCTTCAGAAAAAATGGATCATCGTATTTTTCTTCATCCTCAGAGAAAATCGAGTCGGTAGGAGCAAGTTCATCGGTGAACTCCTCACTTTCTTCGTCAAAGAGTTGATTTTCACAATTTTGAGTATATTCAGATTGAATTCAAACGAGGATTCGTGAATGTCGTTTTGAAAGATTCGGATCGGAAGGATGTCTCGAAAGAAAGTTCCATGATTTCAGAAATCGGAGGTGGGACAAGTGGTGTGCTCTTAGAGCTAGCATTTTCCACCACAACAGTTGTAGACTCCTTTCTCGTTTTTTTCCGTTCAAATTGTATTGTTGACATACTCTTTATCGTAAACCTTGAAAGATCAATTCGAGACGTTTTAAGTTCAACTTTCTTTACATCATTCGGATCATATGGTAAAATGGGATCACCACTTCCTTGAGAAAATCAATCACACCGATGCTATGAATCGAATGATCATCGGGTGGAGGTTTTGACGTTTTTCGGCATAGAACACTATTTTTTCATTTCCTTTCGATCGTTAACGTTCCTTGGTAATGATCCACAATGACTTTTGCGGTTCTCAAGAATGGTCTTCCTAAAGTGAGAGGAACTCGGGCGTCGACCTCTATATCAACTACGGCGAAATCCACGGGAAAATGGAATTTATCCACTCGTACCATAACATTGTTGACTACGCCAACCGTGTGAGCAATTGTGCGATTAGCTAATTCGATAGTCATACGAGTCGGTATAAGAGTCTTCAATCCAAGATCATGATATATCGCAAGAGGCATGAGACTTATGCTTGCACCTGAATCGGTTAGGGCATTACATTCCTTAATATCATTTAAGGAGCAAGGAAGGAGAAATTTCCCTGGATCACCAAGCTTCTCGGGAGCTTGGTTCGAGGAAGAATTAGACGGTGTAGGCTCAAGTGAAATCTTTGAAATTTGTTCCAATTTCTTTTCATAAATCTTTTCAGAGCCTTTAATCATATCAGGTCGTAAGTTTGAACTTGTTCAGGAAACAACTTTCATTTTGTCGAATCGCTTGAACAGATTTGCACGGGTGTAAGGTTAGAACTCGGCATTATGACAGAGATAGAAGGAACTTGGGCAACGGAGGTTGGACGTATTTGGCTTTTCCATTATCAAGAGGAATTACCGGGTCCTTTGTCACCTAGGTCTCTCGTGCTACACTCTCTCACCGAGGAAGTAGTCATCGAGGGCCCATCATCTCGAATGGAAACGGATTTCATTTCTCCCTTTGGGTTTGGAATTGTGTTACTTGGGAGAGAACCGGAACCCGAGGGTTGACTCATTTGGCACAAAACAACATTCAACATACTCTCAAGTTTATTCTGCGAAGCATCCATCTTGTTGTTCAAGTCAATTTAGTTCCTAAACTCATTGCTCTGTCTAGTTATCGAAGATTGAAACTCGTTTCTCAAACTTGAAATCTGGGTTTTCATGGTTTGAATAGTAGCATTATTGTTCGACGTAATTCGAGAATTCATTTGAAGGCAAAGGTGGAGCTTGATAGCTTGAAGCTTGATATCCTTGATTGTAATTGACTCCTTGATTCGGGTATTGATTTGATGGGGCTTTGAATTGGTTTTGAACATTTGGCCCACGAACTTGATTGATTAAACGAGTCGATTATTTGATTGAGAAAATCCCGGAGGTACCATTTGATTACTAACACGAGGGTTTGGTTCAACTTGAGGATGGTATTGGTTACCTCCGGTTACTGCATTAGCTTCGAAAGGATTTCCATCGGTGGCGGTACAATTGTAGTAGGCATGCGGGCCACCACAAGTAGTACAAGTCGTTTCCACCGCTTTGACTTGAGCGGGTGGAGAAGAATTAACCTTAGCCGTCTTAATCTTAACCAAAGCCTGAATCATATCCGTAAGCTTATCAATCTTAGCATTGCTAAGACGTATTTTCATAAGACGAGGCGATGGTGTAACACTCACTCGGCAAAGAACCGATTTGCTACGTGAGGTACGAACTTTAGATTTGTTCTCAATAATCAACAAGGCATCTCTCGTTGATCGGGTCAACAAATTACCACCCACGGCGGCATTGAGAGTCTTGATCAGTCTCATTCAAACCGTTATAGAATGTATCAAGTTGGTGTAATTTCGTAAAACCATGATGGGGACATTGCCTAAGCAAATCTTTGAATCGGTCCCATGCCTCACTAAATGATTCATCAAATCTTTGTGTGAATTTTGTTATTTCATTTTTTAGGCTTGTTGTTTTAGACGGTGGGAAGAATTCGTTCACGAATTTTGACACTAAATTCTCCCATGTGGTTATCGATCGAGGGGTAGTTTCTCGAGCCAAATCCAGGCAGCCCCCTCAAGTGAAAATGGGAAGAGTAGAAGGTTGATAGCCTCTTCCGGACGCGTTACGGTACTTGATCGTAGCGTGAGCTTGTTGAATCGTCGGATATGAGTGAGGATCGCTCTCTCGAATCCGTAAAATTGGCTTGACGAAACCAAATTTATCAATCCGTTTTTAAGCTCAAAGTTATAAACGGCGATTGCCGAACTACGATGGCTTCTCCATAACCCTCGGTGGGTGCTTGGAGTTGTTCTAGCATAGATCGGTTGTCCTCCGCCATTTCGATAATGGGCGGAGTTAGATTAGTTCGAATCTCGGGTTCGACTAATGGAGCACGTCTATTTCGCCTTCTCGGAATTGTAGCGGCTTCATGTATCGGTCTGTAGTTATTAGAACGAGTGCGCATGCACTTTCAAAAACCAAGGCAATTAAAATGATACGGTATTCGAAAACACAGTGAACTTAACCAATAATACCAAGTGAATAAATCACCTCTATAAGACAAACGCACAAGCGAGCGGAGAAGCTTTTAGGTCAGCGCGAAGCTTATTAAAAACCCGCTTCTTTTCAGCCGCAATTTAATGTCAAGCCGTCCTTATACCCACCACACAGTTTGTTTATCCAATAGAAATAAATCGACGACAAACACACAAAGGCAAGTTTTTGATCTTAAGTTCGGGAACTTATTAATGATAAAACCTCCGTTGAGAATGTTATATAATTGGTGTCTTCTATTTATTAGCAAACACAAAGAGAAAATCTTTTGTATTTTTAATATGATATATATATATACAAAAGAAAAAGGAAAATATTTTTTACTTTTTTTAATTTATAGAAAAATAGTAACTTCACGAATGAAGGATCTCGAGTCACTAATCGTCAAACCTCAAACGATATAGTCGTGACACAACCTCCCAGTGGCGCTAAAATTTGATTTCTATGCAGAGCATGATACCAAACCGTCAAGTTATCTCACACAAGCTAGCCACTTGTGAATGGCTAACCGTAAGAAACTTAAAACAGCTCGCACATCGATTCGCGTGATAATGAAGGCTTAAGGGTATGTGTGTACGGATAAAACCTCAATATCGATATCAAAATAATCACGAAGATAGATTCAAAATTCCTTTAGGAAAAAGAATATTAAACCAAATCCCGTGTGTGATCGTTGATACGGATTAGTCAACCCGAATCGTTTCCCAACGAGGCGTGAATTGCCAACGTCGTTTTTGGTTTGGAATTTATTGCTCGATGTTTTAATTTGTTTGATTGATTTTATTAAACTACGGGAATAGGGAAAGTAATTAAGGGAATCTATTTTACGGGAAATCCTAAGTGCGAATTAACTAAAACGTAATTAATAAAACGTAATTAAAATGCAACTACGTCTAAATTATATCCTAAAAATTCCTAAAATTACTTTTACTCTAGAAATGCAAGGTGAAAACTATTTAGAAATTAAAACTAATTTTTAGGTATTTCTGGATTTTTATTAAAATTAAAAACTAATTTTTAACTTTTTAAACTAAATTAAAATACTAAAAATTATGAAAATCAAAGGGAAAAATATGAAACTATTTTTATAAAATCTAAAATACCATAAGAGAATTTTCAAAACTATTTTTATATATTTTTGATTATTTATCTATTTTCTACTAATTTAAAACTATTTAAATCTAATTTAAATTGTGAAAAATACCAAATAAAAGGGGAAAAATAGGGAAAAATATTTTTTATGCTTTTTATATTTTTCTTAAACTTGGAAAATTGAAAAATTATTTTTTGGAACTTTTTCTTAATTATTTGCAATAAAAGCTCTTTAAAAGTGACTAAAAACTATTTTAAATTGAGAAAAATAGCAAACAGTGACCAAAAATTATGAAAAACTCAGGAAAATTCTAAAATATTAATCTAAATCTATGAAAAATAAGAAATCATAAGCTAATGTGTAAGAAATGAGATCAGTAGTGTAAACTGATATGAAATAAGCACTTTTAAATAAGCTAAACAACAAAATAAGCCACCAAACTTCTACAGAGACTAGATTATACTCCAATTAACTATTATCAGCTAAATCCAGCTACTCCTAACCTCAAATAAGCAATTTACCAAGATAATATGCTAACTGATTTTCTTCCCAAACAGGTTCTGACCCACCTGTTTGAGCTTACTTTCACACTAGTTAATCTAAGAGACTTATGTGAAAACCAGATATGTGGTCTTCAAGACCACCTAGCAAACTACAATTGGACCAAATATGAGACCATCATAAGCTGTATTGAACCTTGTGCAGAGGCTGCAATATCTGAGAAAAACAGGTTTGACATGGTTTTGACTTTTGAAATCAGATTTGGTACTTTGACTTATGTGAGATTTAAATACAAATGTTGAACTGAAGTAGATGAATAACGATGAAATATAACTATAACAACCTGGTTTATCAAATTCTAAACCTATATGTAATGATTTCAGTAACTAGTTTCAACAGATTTAAGCTCAAGAACAGTTGAGATGAAACTTTGACTAAGAATGAAAATGATGCAAAACAAGGACAGATATGAGTGAAACAAACTATAGCAGGCCTAAATCAACTGAACTACTCTTATATTTTTACCTCTAGCATAGATTTAAGTTCTAATCCAAACACTCCTTTTATAAATCTAACAAACAATTTAAGCCATCACGATCCTATAACTCTTATGCGAAAGTGAAATCAAGAGCATAAACTAAGATCCTAAGACTAATTTAACAACACGTCAAGCATTAACATGATCATAATAACCACAGCATACATGACAGTTATGAAAACGGTTTTAGAAAATAAACTCACTTAGTATCCAGCTTAAATTGGGCGATAACAGTATTCAAATCAACCAAATCAACACACACACGCAAATCGGACCCTAACTCGGCATCATTTCAACCCATTTCCATTTCTGAACCAAGTATAATCACCAGTTGACTTTTGTTGACCAAGAAGCTTTTGTTGTGTATTGATTGAAATGAGATAGTGAAGGCACAATATAAGCTCACTAAAGCTATATCAAGCTGAAATGAGCTTATTCCATTATTCAAAATAGCTTATTGATTACTTAAAATAAGAAATGCAAGATTAAATTTAAAAACTTGGAACTTTGATTAATACTGAAAAAGGATTACAAGGAATTGAGAATACAATAAAAGTTTTAAGAAAACATTTATAAAACTACTGAAATAAAAGAACAATAAGCTAAATGAAAACTAAGGAATTGCACGACTATAATGTGAGCTCAAGGGGTCTTTTTATAGCCAAATTGCAGCTAGGGATCCCTTTCAGAAGATGCTAGAAGTCTATCCACAGCCACAAATCATTCCATTGTCATCATATTCAATCACAGCTTTCCAAATCACCTGATGAGGTGTTGTAGCCAATGAGGGAGCTTCAAGGGCCACGTTGCATCCTTATCGACATGTCACTTCTAGAAGCCTTTGGAGATGCTTAGTGCGATGTTTCAGTGGGTAAATCATGGTAAAAGTGAATGGGTAAAAGGGTGTTTGGTTTTGGGGAAGAAGGGGTAAAAGGGCGCGTTTGGGATTTGTTTATTATAACTCAAATGTTTTGACCGGGTTATAAGGTGGGTTTGACTAGGGTATGGTTCGGGTAGAGTGGGTATTCGGGTCTAGATAGTATTAAAAGGTGGTAGGGTCTTGAGTTTGGGCCGGGTGTTTGAGAGATTTGGATTGGGCTGTGGCTTTTGATATATAAAGGATTGGATTTGGACTAGATAAATGATCCAAGGCAATTTCAAGGACCAAGTGTGTATTTTCTGAATTTTGAGGGACCATAAATGTAATTCTGAAAGTATCTTCCAAGGATCATTTTTGTCATACTTAAATAGACCAAGGTTGAATTTTGCAACTTTTGAAACTTCAGGGGTCATTTTTGCCAAATGCTCAAACTTGGGGGGCCATTTTTGCCAATTCTTCAAACTTGGTAAAAGCTTCCAAAAATCATCCTCGGAGAATAAAATCTTCATAAATGCACAATTTTGATCTTCCGGCTCGGCTTAAGCTCTCTTAATCTCTCGTGCTCTGATTTACGTCTGATTTGGTTCCTTTTTGTGTGTTTTTACATATCCGTACCTGCACAAGCACAAACTCAAGAAAACCACAAATATAAGCAATAAACGGCTCTTTCTTGGTTATTTTGGGTCAGTTTTGATAAACAAAAGATATGTGTTTAAGCACATATCATGGTCCATAACATTATGATGTGTATGGCTTAGGAAAAATATTATTTACCCTTGTAGTTAACATACAAATGGTATTATTAGGTGTACATTTACTTTATATTTTTCTGTAACAATATACAATTATAATATAACTAACAATTTATGTCATGAACTCCGAAAGTATGTGTCTGTTGCACTGTGGTTTCTTCATATTGCATGGATATTTTGAAATAACCCAAATCGAGGATGCACAAAAGTAGGACAAACTTTAATAATGAGGAAAAGACGTGACTAAAAGCGATGGTGCGGCGGTGTCATGTACTTGAACTGTTTATGTCCATTAATTATAAAGTTTACGTATTCCCATAAAAGGTGGAATTAAACATGTGTCAAAAAAGTTACTAGAACGAAGATGAGTTTGAAAAGATGACCTTGGATAATCTCTACAACAACTTGAATGTCTATGACTCTGAAAAGAACATTGTAGGTTCATCATCATCTACACAGAACATTGCTTTAGTGTAAGTTTGTAATCCTTCAAATCTATGCATCATCAAATTCTGTTAACAACGACTTTTGCGTAGTAGCCTTGGTCAAAGGATGGGAGTGTCGTGATGTTGCCACACTGCTTTGGTTTTTATCCATCCTTTGCCGGTAATGGTAAATACATTGCTAGTGCGGTTGTCTGAATATGGAAACAACGAGGGGCTTTTTGTGAAACATTTTTCTTGTACCGTACTTATTCCCCAATTCATTGCCGATCAATTAATTGATCTTTTAAACACTCCCAATTGGCGCGGAACACAAACCCTAACCGCTCCCAACTATAATTTTCAAAAATCCCACATCACATTCACTTTCAACATACAATGGCAACTTAATATTCCACAACCCACAACTTAGTCGCATACCTAGTCAAGAATGACCATTCTGAAGGTTTTCATGAGATGATTGATTTCATCAAACATAGTCCCATACACTATGCATTAACTGTATGATGATGTACCCTCCGAGTAGCTCGAAGGACACTCCTCCGAGACGTGTCGAAGCCCTTCTATTCGAAGGCCCAAGTTAGGATTCCAAAATATCCATAGGCGTCAAGCCATTCGTTATCACGAAGGTTACCTCAGGGGAATTCGCCATTGGATAAGAGAACCTCCTGACTTGGTCAAACCCATGATCTCCCTCTCTCTCTTGGCTTCCCCGTCAAGTCTGAGAACGTGGGTCACTAAACCCTAGCGGTTACTTACAATCATGGGACGCCCCATGATCCAGGCATTCATGCATGCTCTCACCCTATTTCATCCACTATAAATAGGTTGGACGGGCAATGGATTATGGTATGCTCATTTCACACTTATCTCTTTACTTACACACACTTATACAACCATAACTCATACTTACTCTCACTTGGGAGGTGGTTCTGAAGGTCATACCCCTACGTAATCACTTAGCGTAGTGTTTCGTATTTCTTATTCTCGAGGTGAAAGACAAGTCTTGTTTGGAACATACACCCTCATACCTTTGATCATCGAAGCCACGGTAGTGCAATCTATTGTACAATTAATGGCGCCATCCAGTAGGACCACTACTATTAGTCAGTAATCACCCGGATCCTAAAACCTAACCGAATACACTACATTTACGGCATGGAACCAGGAAGAAGATACACCTCCACCAGGTGTTCTCTACCCTAGTCCCTCCAACACAACTAACACCGTTAATCTCGCCCCATACTGACCTCAACCTTTACCACGATCTCGTTTGGAAACTACTCCGTACATCACGCCCAACATCCGCTAACCTATTCCGGATATTAGCCTGCTTCGTTGAGGCAAACTTTGAAGCCTTAGATTCTTTACTAAGGGCTCATAAAGAGAGTTCATAACAACTGAAATGTGAAGGGAGTTGGAATACTCCGATGAGGAGTGATGATGGCGAGATTGAAATAGAGGAGAGGCCTCGACCCGTTGGCATGGGGGCTCGGCCCTCTCGAAATGGTTCACCTTCCATTAGAAGGCTAAGCGGAAGGGGTGGGTTTTGAAGAAGGACCGGAGGAGATCCGGGGAAGAAGGACGAATGCAAGGTGAAAGAAGGGCGAGAACTCGAGCGGAGGAAGCAACCCGGTAGGGAAAGCGGAGGTTAAACCTACCCCCTCTAGTGCCCATTTAGGAAGAGAAGGGATGGGGGATCCAGTACCCCCCATATGTTTGAGTATCGGTTACCCCTCAGGAATGAACCCTACCTACCTGCTCAAACCTACAACACTTACCCTCCGAATGGTTCACTCCCCAACGAGTTACCAAATGCCCTATGGACACGTTCCTACAAATCGATGGGTGTAAACCCTTCGTTACCAACCTTCTACATGTTTACCCTACCTACGGCCATTTCCTAACGTATAATCCTACACTGTTTATCCACCTCCATACAACCCGTACTATGCAAAGCCTCTGGAGCTTGCATACCTTCTTGAAGTGGATCGAAGACTACCCCTACGGCGATGTAAAGATGCTCACTCACATAGGCACCTACGATGGGAAAAGCGATCCGATAACTTCCTCCACTTATTCGAAGGCTATCAAAATGCAAAAGCGGGTCATGCACGTAGCATGCCACATGTTCACTTACACTGCCGAGACTCCGCGAGGAATATGGTGGAATGGACAGAAGTTGGGAAGCATTATAAGTCTAGACGACCTTAAGGCTAAGTTCCGATCACACTTTAGCCAACAGAAGAAGTACACCAAGACCCATCTAGTCGTGCACACCATCAAGCAAAGGGACAACGAAAGCACAAGGGCCTTCGTTACGAGGTACACCAATGAAACTCTGCAAGTGCGGGTTTGCGCGAAGATCGAGGATCTCGGGTTTTGTACATGGCCTTCGACCGCTTGGTGGAATTCCTATCCACCGATCTTCCTACTACTTACAAGGCGCTGATGGAGAAGACTTACACTTGGATTGAGTCCAAAGAGGTAGCGAAAGCGGGGCTCGATAGAGCAAAAGGAAGCTTACGACAAATTCTCTCGAGGGTCCTCTGGAAGGATCCAAGAACAAGAAGAAGAACAGAGACCGCTTCACTCCATACAACAAAGGTTTGAACCATGGACCCTTGGCGAACTTAGTCAAATCTCCAGAGAGATTACGGCCACCGAAAGCCGCAAAATCGCCCGATCCACCACCTCGGATGACGCAGACGAAGCAAAGCGAGAGACATGTCCAAGTACTTTGCCATTTCCATGAATACCATGGACCACGACAACAACAGCAGAGAACTAAAGAAGATCGAAGAGGCGGAATGCGGTCCGGACAATTAGCACATCGGTTAAGGGCATCAAAAGGGAAAAGACAAGTTCTCCACACCCGGTTGGGTGAATGGAAGGGAACAAAAGGAGGCTACCCTAAAGAGGCTCGATACTAATGGTGCCGTGCACGATCCAACCTTGAAAAGGAAGGAAGCAGACGGGGAACTAGGAAGTGTAGGGTAAATAACCTTCCCTTACATCTTGGAGCAAGCGCCTTCCTACCGATCCGTGGTCATCAAGGTACGAATCTCAAAGGGGAGAATCGTCGGCGTATATGGATTTGGAAGCTCCAGAGATCATTTAAGAGCATTGTTTCCTAAAGCTCAAGTCATCCATACGCTCACAAAGGGTGGACTCGAAGACATCACTGGTAGGGTTCTCCCGAACACTCATGGCCCCAGGAGGTAAATGTTGGAAATCACCATGGCGAAGGCCCCTTATCCCGCACGGAAACACTTACCTTCGTTATAGTCAGTCGATTCTCCTTATAATTTATTAATATGGAGAACAACTATGCAAAAGATGGGCATTGTTGTTTCCACCATACATGCTGCTATTAAGTTCCAAACCCCTTCGGAGTAGGAACTGTTCATTCTAATTATGGGGCGGATAAGGGTGTATATGGTGTCAAAAAGATCAAAGAAGAATCGGAGGAGCCTCCGATAGAAATTCTAAGCTGCAGATCTTGAGGAGCGAGTTGTAGTTAACCCTAGCTACCCAGAACAAACGGTGGTAATAGGAAAGCAACTCGGCGAGTTTCAAGCGAAGCTCACGGAACTATTCGGACTAACCTTGATGTTTTTGCTTGGAAATATTCGGCGTGACGGGGGTACCAAGAACATTGCTGATAGACGGACAGTCCTTCGGAACGGAGCATAAAATCAATGAGTACAAACACATTGAGCCGATAAAAGCAAAAAGAGGAGCCTAGCCCCGAAGAAACATTTGCACCTGCAGAAGTTGATGAACTCACAGCAAGGGCATCTTAAGGGAAGTTAAGTACCAAACTTGGGTAGCCAACCCGGTTATGGTCAAAAAGCGATGGAGGGTGGCGTATGTGTTGACTTCACGACATCAACAAAGCATGCACGAAGGATTGCTACCCTACCGAAATTGATCGAAGGTAGAATCCTTGGCGGGCTTCCGGCTAAAATGCTTCTTAGATGCCTACAAAGGGTATCATCGAGATCCGGATGGCAAAGGAGGACGAAGAAGACAACCTTCTACACAAGCAAAGGTGTCTCATTACAGAAAGATGCCCTTCGATTAAAGAACGCAGGGCAACTTACCAGCGTCTCGTAGATAAAGCCTTCAACAAACAAATAGGCGTAAATCTCGAAGCATACGTTGGCGACATGGTTATCAAAAGCAAGACGGAGGAGGACCTACTCCTCGATGTACAAGAAACCTTTGACCGGCCGGTGATTAATATGAAGTGAATCCTAAGAAATGCTCGCCCTTCTGTCGAAGAGGGCAATTACTAGGATATTTGATCCCCAGCGGGGATAAAGGCTAATCCCTCAAGGTCAAGGCGATTACAGATCTCCAAGCCTAAAGTGTCTAAAAGATGTGCGAGCCCTGAATGGGAAGCTGGCGACTTTAAGCGTTTTGTCGAAGGGCTGATAGGTTCGTACCATTCTCCAAAACACTTAAAGGATGCGTGGATAAGAAAACTTTTCAATGAAGTCGGGGCGTTGAAGGCGCCTTCGAAGATGAAGGAGTTCATCGAAATCCTTCCAACACTTACAGGCCCAATCAAAGGCGAAGTGTTGTTCATGTACTTAGCATCCTCAATGGAGAGTATTAGCTGATCCTTATGGCGAACGAGACAAATGACAGATCCCCATTTACTTTGTCAGCAGGGGTCCTGCGGAAATCAACTATCAACATTGAGAAGTTAATACTGCCTCTAATCTACGTGCGGCAAGGAGGCTCCGCGCTATTTCGAGCCCATCAATCACGGTCTTGACCGAAGCCACTCAAAGCGAGATCTTGTCAAAACCTGAAAAGTGCGGAAGGGTGGCTAAATGGGCTATTGAACTTGGAGAGCAAGAAATAGAGTTCAAAGGATGAAACTCTATTAAAGGACAAATTCTCGCAGACTTCTTGGCGAAACACCTTAGAGCGGCGTTGAAAAGGAAGAGCCCAAAACTAAAGTCACTCAGTGGGATGAATGGAAACTTTACACGACCGGAGCATCCAGCTCCGATGGTTACTGGAGCGAGGTCTATCTTTGATGGTCACGGCGGGAAGGAGCATACGTATGCTCTTCGTTTTGAGTTTGAAGCCACAAACAATGAAGCGGAGTATGAAGCGTTGCTAGCAGGCCTCCGACTGGCTAAAGATATGGAGGTCAAAGCTCTCGCTGTTTTCGTAGACTCCCAATTGGTAGCAAACCAAGTGACAGGATCCTATGAAGCAAGCGCCGTCATTAAATAGTACTTGGAAAAACAAAGGAGATGATGGAAAGCTTTGACTCCTACACCATTCAGCATGTTCGTAGGAATCAGAACAAGAAGGCAGATGCACTAAGCAAGCTAGCTTCCATGGCCTTCGCTCATCTCACCAAAGAAGTACTTGTCGAAGTCTTACCTGAAAGATCCGTCGTTCGCAAGGAAGTTGCGATGTGGTTCACGCGAAGAAGGAGAGAGCGTGGATGACTCAATCGGGGAATATTTGATAAGCGGTCTTTCTCACGAAGATCCCAAGCTAGCAAGGAAGATTAGGGTTAAGTCCCAAGTACTTGATCGGCTAATAGGAAACCCTATATAGAAGGTCATTTTATCACCTTGGTTAAGATGTGTGGGACCCAAGCAGGATTTCTACGAGCATTATCTCGAAGTCCACGAAGGATCCTGCGGCCTCATGCGGACCCTCTCGGTTGTCTCGAAGATAATGAAATTAGGCTATTCGGCCTTCGATGCAAGGGGATGTGGCGAAATCATTCTCAAATGTGAAGCTTGTCGGATACACTCGAGCGTTCCAAAGATGCGAAGCGGGACATGACAAGTGTGACATCCGCATGACCCTTCTCTTAGTGGGGCATCGATATCGTAGGACCTATGCCTATAGCTCCTGGAGGAGTCAAATTCTTCGGTAGTAATGTCGATTACTTTACTAAGTGGGTGGAAGCTAAACCCTTAGCCTCCGTCACGGGGAGACAGATCGAGAAGTTTGTATTGGAGCACATTGTATGCGAGTCGGAGTGCCCGTATAATCATATCGACAACGGGAAGCGGTTCGCGAAGGAGTCTTCTACGACTTCACGTCAAGGGCTCAACATAAAGCGGTCTTGGACATCCGTCTACCATCCACAAGGTAACGGACAGGTGGAGGTTACAAATAGAGACATCGTCAAAGGGATCGAGAAAAGGTTGGGACGAACTCATCATGGATGGGTGGATGAGCTCCCTCAAGTATTATGGGCTCACAGGACGCACCCTAAGTCAAGCAATGGTGAAACCCCTTAAGCCTAACATCGAATGAGCGGTCATCCTTTCGGAGCTAAGTGTACACACGGAGTGTGTGGCAACGTATGATGCCTCCTAAAATGACGAAAGGATCAGGGAAAACCTTGATCTGGCTGAAGAAAGAAGGAAATAGCCTCCATCCGAGAAGTAATACACAAACATAAGATCGAAGGCTACTATAACAAAAGGGTCAGACCTTCCACTTTCAAGCCTGGGAATATGTGCTACGCCTCAACAAAGCAAGCAAAGCGAGTACCGGGAAAGCTGGGACCAACTTGGGAAGGACCCTACATGGTAGGCGAGGCCTACGGCAACGAGCCTACAAGCTGGCCACTCTTCTCGGAGAACCCATCGACAGGACATGGAATGGTGCAACCTTGAAAGTTCTATGTTTAAGAAGTACTTTTACTTTTTCTTGTAATTAGAAGCTTCTCAAGGGAAAGCAAACATTATTGGTAGTTGTCTTAGTTTTCATTCCAAGAATGATGTAATCCTCCCTACCAATTCAATGATAAATAAGACAGTTCCCACAAATCTCTTGCTTCGTTTCTTAAACACAAAGATTTGTTCAGCCAAGTCGTTAATGACTTTCAAAGTCGAATAAAATGGTTCAAGGTGCAATACACGCCTTATCATTTAAACATTCACATTAACTCTCCTAGTAGTTTTTGGCGCTTGTAAAAATAAATACAAAGTCATGCTACTTAAAGGATTTGAGATAGAGTGGGTCGCAACCCTCTATCAATGATC